>KI915042.1:10326371-10368871 GCA_000473445.2 Anopheles farauti
TCAAGTTACTTGATTAATCTAAACCAAATATAGCATATTATTCGTGTTGAATCTGCAACATTAGTTAAAAATAAGTATCACCAAAACTGTTGATTGAAGGAAATAGAAATAATATCTTATCGATTAGTTCTGTCCAGGGAACCATAAGGGAACGTAGAAATCTCATTATATCATACTAAAATATAGAATAACAAACCGATCGTACGTAGTACTGAGCCAGCTCATAGTGATAGGGGCTCGTATCATGAAGAAATCCAATACAAACAACTTTCCATCTTAATTGACGACGTAGCGCTAAAAAGGCGAGCCCCAAACCGCCACTCATCATGCACATTACGCAGACTAACACATTCGTCGGTACACGGGTGAATAAAAAAAAAACTTCTCCCCGCCATTTGGCCCCGTTGCATCCCTTTCCGCCCGGTTAAAAGGCGGAAAAAAGCATCCAAATATGCGGCACATAGAACGAAAACACATCGTGCGCGATAAGATAAGCGTATTGTGCATGCTAAATGGGGCTAAAATGTGGTAGGTTTCTAATACACGGCGGGATGTTGTGTTGGTTGGTTCGTCGTGTATGCGTGTGAGGTTTTTAGCCGGTAGTCAACGGCCCCAACCTTGAGCCACCAGGGGAGGGTATGGGGGAACAACGGGAGGTGGTTTAGCGAGATAGGCAACGCATGCGGATGGAAGCCGGGATTGATATCATGTGTCGGAAAATGCGCACAACTGTCCTTTTTTATTAATCCAAGAGGTTAAGCATTGTATACCTTCCACCGTCCAACAAGAACCGGAACGTGTATTTTTGAATGTCTATGATCGAAGTATGCCATGCGAAACTGTTGACTAATATAGATACAAAACAGGTTTTACGAAGTACGAAGTCACGAAAAATAAATCAAAAGTATGTGGTGTTTGTCATAACAGATCGTCGAATTTTTAAAGAGTGCGTGTCCTCTAAATACGTCTAACGTGTTCAGATTGCCAATGAGATTGTAGCTCGCTTGCATGTAAACGTAAATTGACTTCACTTCCATAATAAACCGGTTCTTGAATACGGTTGTTCTTTACCATTGTATGTTCATACCAATAGAAAATGACTTATGTCTTATAAGATATTCTAGGTAGGTTGAGTCCCATTTTATATTCATAATAATTGGTTTTACCAATACATATAGTCCTCGAGTGCGTTTGTTTTAGAAGAATCATTACATCATTATGATTCGTCACAAATTTATGAGCCAGCTAGACATGGAAGGGATTTGCTATCATTTTGAGAAATATTAAAATTTCGATTGTCGTACGTGCACTAGCTTGCTGTCGTAGATTCCGAAAGCCCTAACAGTCATATTAGCCAATCGTAGATTCTAGGGCATTCCAGGTTTCACTCCATCGATCGAACCCGGTTTATGAGTTCGACGATAATTCGGGGAGATTATACTTTAGATGAGTTAAATATAGCATGAATTCAGATAAATGTCATCTTTTTGTCCATATAAGCTTCTTTGAAATGCAAAAAACATTTTATTCAGAAAAAAATTAATACGTTACATGTAAGAACACATCTGACGATTATTCCAGATGTAAAACGAGTCGAGTCGAAGAAATCACGTAGCAAAAGCTATTACTATTACCTCAACTCACGATAATCTTATGGCATATGGGTTTCCCTGCTAGGTGGTTCAAAATTGAAATCTCAAAACGTTAATAAAATCATCTCAATCATCCGACACTTAATGTTCTACTGATGAGCGTGCAAAAAAACAACAACAGTGCAGTCGCATGTAGTCCACATTCTACATACCCATCGCAGTGCAAATTGCACAATCATTGATTGGATCCCGGTGGACGTTGTCGAGTCGAGGATGTTAATGCACGGTTGATTGAATTAAATAACATTTCATTTCGCTTTCAAACATGCCCTGATCGCCCGGCGGAGTATGTAGAGGGTTACCAACACACACTCACACACACACCTCGCGTACAGATCTTCTCCACCGGTGCACTGTTGCCAGTGTCTCGGTTCTTATGTTCGTTTTGTTGTCTTTTTTCCTTTTTGTTGCACATCGCTAAATCGCAACGAGCGATATAGTTTGTGTAATATAATCGTCATAACCTTGAGATAGGAACCTTTTTGATAGCCCACTAACCGAGCTTATGTTACCAATAAGAAATGGTGCACGAATAAACGTAAAGGGTTAGCAAAAACACTGACCAACTGCGGGAGAACCATTTCAAGTAAGCGACACACACACAAACGCACACCCGGTGTGTGATTTTCTTGCTGATGCTGCGCACCCTACCCACACCAGCGCACTCTTGGAGGCTCGACGACCGTTAAGAAAGGACGTCACGGAACCGGTTTCAGCTTATGGATGAGCTGTGCGGAGAGGTCACTGTGTCGGATTGTTTGTTGTATTTGGTCGCGCCGCCTTTGGTACCGAATAAGAACGTAGAGAGCATATTTTTCTACCTCACAGTATGTGCTGCATTATGGTGTTATTTGACATGGGCGTGGAATGTGCCACAACGGATGCAGTAGGAATCCAGTAAATGTTTATTGGGTTTGGTCGTATTTCCACTAAACCACAAAAAAATGGTTAAAAATATGTACGTTCACTATCTTCCACAGTAGGCACTGCTGCAAAGGCAGCTCGTGAAACGGTTATGGACGGGTGGTTAAGAAGAATTGAGCGGTAGATGAAAAAAAACACGGACCTATGTCCGATTAGTCGCTGGTAAGCCGGTACGTAACATGCATATGCAAACATATGCATTAGTCCTGCCCCTGCACTGTGTCGACATTCCATTTCGACAGATTATTACACGAAAGATGGTTTAATAGTAAAATTGCCTCATCACACACACTGCGCACTTTGTCGGATCATACTAAATGTATGCACGATTTGTAATGAGGCATAACAAATAAAAATCGATTTCCTTCCCGTCCTCCATGGAGAACCGGGAGCGGATGAAAAACAAATCCGACCTCACAGTCGCTTCCGCTTGCTCGGAGGCGAATTGCAGCTATCGGCGTTATTGTTCTCAAAATCCGATGCGGTGTTCCGTTGCGGTTGCATCGTCGTTACTCCCGACGTTACCGTCGCCAGCGACATCTTCATTAACCCTTCCGCTGTGCGCACGACTTCCGAGTCGCGCAGCCAGCTGCTCCGCAACAGCTTATTGATCGAGGGACGCTCGGTTGGGTTCACGCATAGGATTTGAACGATAAGCTCCTTCGCCAACGGTGTTACCGTCTTCCAGACGCTCTGCCGCATGTGGAACTTGCCGCTCTTGATCTGCTCCACCGCCGATGAGCCGTAGTCATCGGAGAATGGTAGACTGCCGGAGAGCATGGCGTACAGCACAACGCCCAGACTCCAGATATCCACCTTGCGCGTGTAACAATCGCGCCCGCTCGATCGCAACACTTCCGGCGCCACATACAACGACGTGCCGCAGACCGTGCGCATGACAGAGTTTTTGCTGACGAACTTGCTCAACCCGAAGTCGGTCACCTTCAGCAGCGTATCCTCGCCGTTGTCCTCTAGCAGTATGTTGTCCGGCTTCAGGTCACGGTGGGTAATTCCTGGGGTGAAGAAAGTAAGGACGTTTGGAAAACCGGTGACGAGTGTTTGTTAGGATAGTTTGAGTGGGATGATGCTTTTAATTGCATAACAGATATCATTTTAACATTTTACAACCATTAGCTTACTCCAGTGGAAAATATAAAGAAACATCGGAAGATTTCTTTTGTACATTGAATGGTCTTGATTAAATTGGAGCTCTAGTTCACAATCTGCTTGTTTTGGTTTTGAATATAACTTTCAAAATAGAGTCAATTCAGTAGAAAAAAACACAAAACTTACTCCAGCGACCAAGTGAAAGCAAGTGACGATGCATGTTTTCTGTCATTTTTAAGGCAGGTTTTTGACCGTCATTGTTAACAATTTATCATGTAAACGGTGATGTAAAAAAGAAAATGATATTTCAGAACATCACAACAATGTTAGTCACAGTTTGTATAGCCCCAGGCTAGAAAAATTTACTCATAATAATAAATCGACAGAACAGAATCGAGAACAGAACATGGCCAGCTGAGGGAAAGAATTTCAAACCACATTTCAGTTGAATGGTGTGTTGAAGAGACATTCACGTTCACAAACCAAACTCGAACCTTCGAAGGTCAATAACACAAACCAATACGATCGCTGAGCGAACGAAATTTATACCTGCGTTCACAACAAAACACCATCGAGGTCTCGAAAACGGTGGTTGTAAATCTCGTATTCTGACATCCGAACGTATAAGCGAAGGACCAGCATAAAACAGAGGAAGAAATATAGAAAATAGAAGATATCTAATAGCAGCGACTGTGGCACTTCTTTTCTGATTACACTTAATCTCCTCCCTCGGCGAAATTCGACCATTTTCGAAATTTTGATGGTGTAAACGTATTTTGCATCCCACACTCACCTTGCTCGTGCAGGTACTTTACGGCGTGACACATCTGGAGGAAGAACAGTTTTGCCGTCCTTTCCGGTAGATATTTCTTTTCGATGATGCGCGTCAACAAATCTCCTCCCCGCATGTACTCCAGCACCATGTACACGGATTCCGGTTTGTCGACGATATCGTGCATCTTGATCACACAGGGCTGTTGTTTTCGGGATGATATATAAACATATTTTAATAAAAACATTAGTATGTACTCGCGTGTAAGCATACGACTATTCCCTTACATGGTTCAGGTTCTTCATGATGTTTACTTCGTTCATCACACGCTGCGCATCGTTCAAAAACCTTTGACGGCTTCGCTCGTTTAGAGGATCTTTCAACACCTGTTTCATTGCATATGGCTGACAGGAGATGATATCGTATACTAAGTACACCGTGCCATACGCACCGCAACCAATCTTTCGACTGATGTGGTAGCGTTTGAGCAGTTCAGTTTCCTTAATCTCAGTCGATATACCGTGCCGCAGATCGTGGTATACAAACGCGCGGATGCTTACATTGGCAATCGAAATAACATTTTCGTGCTTAAGGATTCTGCACTTGTTTTGACCTATTAGTTCATTATTAACGAAGGTTCCATTACGCGAATGATCCTGAGGTAAAGAAGAGAAGGAAAATGACAATAAGTATATAGCGTTACTTGCGCTTGCTTCTGTTCCTATCGGTTACTCACATAAATGTACGTCGGACTGGTGACATCGTTCAGATCCTTTTTGATTGTGAAATGTAGCTTCGAAATGCGACTGAGCTTGGAAGACGGGAAATGGCTTTCACTCAGCACCAAATCGCAGATATCTTCTCGACCGACCTTGAATTCATGTTGGTGCAATTCTGTTTGGAAAAGGAAAACACATTTTAGTAGGACGTTTTTAATCGGACTGTTAACAGTTTGCAACATGTAGGACGATTATGCGATACAATAATACGGTGAAAGAAACAAGACATAATTTGCGAGGAAACCAATTTATAACTATGGGTACCGTAGATGGTAGACGGAGCACGAGTAACGAAGTGGATGGGAATTTTAGTACCGAGGGTTTTCATTTTCACATGCTTGCCCAGCAACCGGCCGTAGCTGGGCTGCTCGATCGGCTGACTCTCCATCTGTGTATCCTGCGTCATTTGGGTTTGTGTCGCGGTTTGCGTATCCGGAATCGCCTCGCTATTTGCCATGGTTTGTTTCTTGATAATTTGTGTTCACGGTTGCCTCTAACGGTTCACGGTTGCCTTTAACAGCTTATTATGCAGCATGAGCAGCGAATGTCTAAGTTCTATGAATGCTTATGCCGGTCGAATGAAGGAAAAAGATTACGGCCCACTGGAGCTGAGAACGGGTAGGACACACGGCACAAACACACAGTCCCGGATACACGTCCTGGAACCTTTTCTGTAAATTTTCTTCCTGTAAGTTCACTGCGCACAGAACAAATCGCGATGGAGAACGGCGAGAAGTTTTAAGTCGGATACGCAGAAGTTGAATGTGTATGTGTTTGTATTAACTCTGACGAACACAATTGTTTTCTTTGAGTCGCTTTTTTATCCTTTTTCACTGCACGCGATTGGTAAGCCGCATGGAAGAGCGAGAGATAGAGAGAGCAATACACTTCTTTTGATAAGGTAACGGTGTGTCGACAACGATCGTTTTCTAACCATTCGACAATGTGCGGTTATATGAATTTGCTATAGGAAAGTACGTAAATGCGAAATAATCAATTAAAAAATTAATAACTGACACTAAGGCTAACGTTTGTAACAAATGTTTCCTTCCATAATCTTATTTAATTATTATATTTATAGAGATTAGGCAGACTACATTCACACAATAAGAATTTAAGTACTAGGCATAAACGCCTCTTCCTTCTGCTAAAGCGAGAAAGCTATCACGTTCTTGAAAAGCGCGCATTTTTTGGGGTGGTTTTTGTTTTTTATTCTACTCACATTGAAGCTTGGTTTTGAGGTAAGGGCTTCAGATCGTAGATAAATAATAGAATAAGAGTCTTTAAGACTATCACATTATCTGATTAATACCTATTTGTACATTTCTACCAAGGTCGATGGTCCCTGCTTTATCCACCTTGTGAGTCAGCCGTCATCGTCGATGACAGCAGCCTTACGAGACCGATGTAAGACAGGGGAAAAAATTAGCTACTCTTTGCAGAAGATTTTCACGCATTGCTTCCTCCTTGAAAACGGATTTCCCAAATTTCCTTTTCGAGTGCGCCTTCGAATCACAACACAGTGTGTTCGTGTGGAAAACGCTGAGTGTGCTCAGGCTGCTGCAGGTGGTGGGGCTGGTGGTGGTGGTGGAGGTGGTGTGAAAAGGATTTTTGGGAGATCTGCCCCGTGTTTTGGTTGTCCGCCAGCACACCTGCAACAGGGGTACACCAATAGCTGCTGGAGTTTAAAGCGAGTGTCGTGCGCTTACTACCTGCCTGTTATTTACTCATCATCGTCCGTGGACGGTACGGCCCAGCGCGCTTTTGAGAAAGTGATCCTGCAGCATGTCCACCAAAAAGCACGACATTGCCGACAGTTGGGAAGAGATCGACGAAGAGCGGGTAAGTAGGACGAGTGGTTGTATGCTTGCTAGGTTGTGAAGCTGGGATTGGTAGACCGTTCCCAAGCGCAGCATACATCACCATGGTGACCTTGTTGACTAATTGACACTACGTTTTCTGCTGCATTCTGACCGTGATTCATACGTGTGTGTATGTTTGTGCATATACCCCGTACTACCAGTTGGCGACTGCGATCACAATTCAAAAACACTCGACTACTCCGGGAACAACGGGACAAGCGGAATGTCTTAAAGGTAGTGCCAACAAGGCTCGGCAGAATACTCTGTCGCAGGCGCTCGAGGAGGAGCTGCAACCGAAGATGGCACCCAGGCCGATGCAGATCTTAAAGCGTCCACAGACGAGCGGTAGCTCTGAGGGTAAAAGTGCGGCAGATGCTAAACCCAAAACACAAATTAAGTCACTCGATCAACGTAAACAGGAGTATGCGAAGGCTCGTTTGCGGATCCTTGGTTCGGCTCATGACGATGAGGAAGCGGAGTAAGTATTGCCAGAAGATTTGTGCAAGAAACTTTCATACCATAGAACTATCACATACATTAATATATAGGCTATAATGAATCTTTAAATATTAACTATCTGTCTATTTAATTTTAGAAAAAGATTACAATGTTGCAAAAAGGGGAAACATGTTAGCTGAAATTATTATAATGTTAAAAAAAACATATTAAGCTTTCAATATTTACTATTCTTAACGATATGATGTAAAGCTACCTTCTTTTCTTATTTTGAAACTTCCACGAATGCATCCAAGATGTGTTATCGATTCAATTCAATTGTATACGGGACACTGAGCAATTTTCGTTTCGTATTTTCAACGGATCTTTGAAAACGTTGTTTATGCCATAAGTTATTCGCTGTGTTCTGCATCCAATGTGTCGAGCCATGATAATACTAGATTACTATTTAGAAGGGTTTTCACGTACTTTTTATACTATTCTTTCTTCCTTCGCACAGGTCGAAGAAAGCAGCACCTACTACGAATGGATGTCGAGTAAATAATGTGAACAACAACAATACCAACACCAGCAGTGCGAATAATAGTTCCAACAGTAGTGCAAGTGGGAGTGGTGGTGCCGTTGGTAGCAATGGCTCTGTGGACGGAATGACCGGTAGTGGGGCAAATAATAATGCTAACAATATGTACCGATATCATCAACCGTACCGGCAACAGGCCCCGATCGGAACATTTCCACCATCGCTGCAAAATGTATCCCCTGGTGGGAGGGCTCCCGGTGCACCCGTGATGTACTTCCCGACATCACCCAACCAACTGCATCCTCATCATCCGATGCAAACAGGCCATCCGCTGCATCATCCGCACCAAGTGTTCCCGCCACTGTCACACCACCAGCACCATCAACATCATCACCACCACCACGGGCAGCAGCAGACACCACCGCCGCACCAACACGGTAATCATCCGTACACCTCGCACTTTAACGGCTATCTCAACCTCCATCCGGCCACAGGTGGTCGAGATAGTGCGGCGGGACCGTGGTTTATCAATCCCCGTAATGGGGACAATAATCCGGCGATGGTGTCGGCGGGTGGTGTAGGACAAGGTGGATACTATGCCACCAACAAAGGAGGAGGAGGAGGAGGATACGGCGATGGAGGAAACGGACAGCCACCACTGCTTGGACATGCACCACCCGGTGTCATGCCATACAATGGGACCGGTGGACAGGGAATGTACAGTCAGGGAGCAGGGGGAACGCCAGCAGCAACACCGGGTGGATCTAATGTTGTAAATAGTCAGCACGTGCTGCGTCTGCCTGCCGGTCCGGATGGTTCGATGGGTTTTAGCATGAGACGGTAGCTAACTCATGCGGCTGCTGTTGGGGGTGGTGGCGGTGGTATTTGTGGTGTTGGTGGGCGGTGATACTAAACATCTTTGCGAACTAACACAGACATCTGAAGAAGCTGTCTGGTGTAGTTGTTTTACGATTCTCGGTTCCGTTTCCGTTCCGTTTCGTCGTTGCACTTAATAATACCTACACTGCTGCCATTATGATTGAAGTTTTGGCGTGCACATGTTAATTCTTTCCTCTTCAACTATTACTACTATTACTATTACTACGCGACTACTACAACGGCTACTTCCAATGCCTAGCAAATCTTCGGTTTTGTTCTTTGCAAACTGCTACCACTTACTCTATTTGTTTCTTTCCACCATTGTCTCGTTCAGTGGTACCGGATGAACTTTGTCCCTTTTTCGATCTTTCTTTTCCCCGTTTGTTTTTATCCAAATTTCTGTCCTTGGCAATGAATACGAAGAAAGCGAGGGAAAAGACGCGTTTACCAGCAAGGACAACGCATTCGCGAGAGCTCTAACCTACGTTCATATACTAGCACCTAAGGGACCGTTAATGTGTACAATGTGTACACACTCAGAGACACATTAGCGCTAAACAATCATTTACGTATATTTTTTATGTTTTTTATATGTATGTAGTATGAGTTATGTATAAAAAACGCGTTATAAATAATGATGGTGCAACTGACTCTCACGGTGGTCGACTTTCAGTTTCTAAAACAAATAAATGTAATACAAATATCCGAACTCCTCTCTATTGGTGGCTAGCACGGTTTACAAAGCTGTAGAAGTAGAGGAGAAAAAACACTCCTCCATCCTGTTGCCATGAGAATGTGTGGCTTTCGTGTTTTGTAATTTCGCAACGGCAACGCGTTTCGTAAACAATCTACTCTCCATCTACAACGCGGCGAAGCCTGCCTTGGTCGCGAATCCACGTGGAGAAGAAATATAGAGAGCACTAGCAAGGGAACATGCGAAGTATCTTCACTAACGAACAGATGAAATATTGCTTAGCATATTCCTTCTATTCCAAAACGTTCATGATGTATGTATATCGTTGTTTATCACGGTAAAAATTGTAAAAACTTGCAATGACTGAGTTGAACAAACCAAGTTAGTTTAATTCGTTGTTTAGTAACATCTAATTGAAAATCAGCAGATAAAGGAAACCTGCACAGCAATGGGGGTCTTTTGACCCCAGAAATGTGTAGCCCAAGTTGTGCCATCGTTTGTTCAAACGACTGTAACCAACCGCGTGGGGAGAATCGTTTGAAAAGACTCAGCTAATGCTCTCAAAGCGAACGAATGTAGCGAGATCGCGAGAGGAAATGGCTTCTTCAGCCAGCCTGTGGCTCAGCAAACGCGAGAATGCTTGCGATCGCGAGCATCAAGCCGGGAAGCTAGGAGTTATGAAAAAAAAAGAAAAAAAAACACCAGTCGCGTTCTCTGGAACTCGTTTCCTGCAATCTCGCCCAACCAAACACCAAAACCATCGTCCGCAGAACGATCATCACGCAAAGCGTTTTAATCCGTCCATCGGGCAACAACCATCGGGCTACGAACCGTAAATCGGGACCAATTTAGCCTTCTAAACTAGCTCGTGTAGTGGCTTTCCTCTGTGGGGTAGCGTGTGATTAAAGGTATAGCCCCCCCTCCCGCAAGTCACCGCGCGCTCTAATCAAACTCAATTAGTGCACCACTTTCGGGAACGGACGCCATTCGCGTGACAAACTTACAACGATGGTCCAGGACAGTGAGGCATCGAAGAGAGTGCTGGTGATTGGTGGCGGTGGCCGTGAACATGCCATCTGCTGGAAGATGGCACGCAGTGAGCGTGTGGATACGGTGTACGCGCTACCCGGTAGCCCCGGAATTGCGGCCGTTCCGAAGGTCCAACTAGTGTCGGATGTCAGCGTGAAGGATTTCAGTGTATGTGTGATCGTAGCTGGCACTGATGTTGATGCCAGTAGTGGCGGGTTTTAACGTTCTTTCTTTTCCCTTTTTTTTTGCAGGCCATCGTAACCTGGTGCCAGCAGAATCAGATCGATCTGGTTGCGGTCGGTCCGGAAGATCCACTCGCCGACGGGCTCGCCGATACACTGCAAGCCGCTGGCATCAAGTGCTTCGGGCCCGGACGACGCGGTGCGCAGATTGAGGCGGACAAAAACTGGTCGAAGGACTTTATGCACCGGCACGGCATTCCGACGGCCCGGTACGCCAGTTTCACCGATGCCACCGAAGCGAAGGCTTTCATCCGCAGCGCACCGTATGCGGCACTCGTCGTGAAGGCAAGCGGGCTCGCGGCCGGCAAGGGTGTGATCGTAGCGGAAACGGTCGAGGAAGCGTGTGCCGCCGTCGACGACATTCTCGGCGAGAAACGGTTCGGTGCGGCCGGTGAGGTGGTCGTCGTGGAGGAGAAACTATCCGGTGAGGAAGTGTCCGTGCTAGCGTTTGTGGATTCGCGCACGGTGCGTGTGATGCTACCGGCGCAGGATCATAAGCGGCTGCAGGACCAGGACCGGGGCCCGAACACGGGTGGCATGGGAGCGTACTGTCCGTGTCCGATCATCAAACCGGCGCAGTTGGAGCTGGTCGTACGGGAGGTGTTACAGCGGGCCGTGGATGGATTGCGCGCGGAAGGCATCAAGTACAACGGTAGGTGATGATTCGGTTGTTGCTGCTCGGTGCCACATGCGATAAGGCAAACGTCCCTTCTCCGGGAGGGGTCAGGATTGATCGAGAAAAAATGGAAACGAAAACAAGCAGCGCTTCGCATCGTTCGCTACCGTCCCGGCCGGGATGTAACAGCCTGGATGACGTAGCACGTTGCACGCGATGCCTCCCTCCCTCGGTGATAAGACGGATCGTGTCTTGGGGACGCGTGATTATGCTTTCTTTCGTAGCGCGCGATCCCTTCGTGGTAACAGAACGGCAGCGCGACATTGAACACAGCGTTGATCGATCTAGTTTCGAAGCGTGTTTTGTTTTTGTTTTGCCGTTTCCTCCCAGGATCGTACACTGTATCGTTGCTTACGATTGTTTGTCGTTCCGAGCTTGCTGGAGCTGGAGTGAGGCGTATATGTTTACGCATCACAGTGAGGTTATTGATTGCAGTTTGTGCGATGTACTAAATCGTCTGTGACGTTGTGTTCCTATGGATGTGAAACGACGAGAGACTTTCACTTTTTTATTACATAGTTTCACCACAAACTGGGATGAAAATGATACCGAACGATCCTCATAATAAAATCGTTGAGATAGTTCAGTGGCAGAGTAATAGATTATCTTGACTCAGAAATACGTTACGATTTTACAAAATGATTTTAATATTATTGAATTTTTTGCGCTATACTTTATGACCGCCTTCGAATAGAACGATTAGAGCCCTGCTCATGTTTTTTTTTTAGCAAAACAATTAGCTGATTTTACTCTACATTTTCCTAACTCTTCCGTATCCGATTTTTCTGTCATCCAATCCAATCAACTCGAAAGTCTCATCGTGGTGTTTATAATATTAATTACTTAATTTCACGCAATTATTTTCTAGGTGTTCTCTACGCCGGAATGATGCTGACACCGAACGGACCCAAAACGCTAGAGTTCAACTGCCGCTTCGGCGATCCGGAAACGCAGGTTATTCTACCGCTGCTCGAGAGCGATCTATACGAGGTGATGGAAGCGACCTGCGACAACCGTCTGCACGAGATCAACCTCAAATTCCGCGCCGGGCTCAACGCGGTTGGTGTGGTGATGGCCAGCAAGGGCTACCCGGAAACGTCAACGAAAGGATGCGTGATCAAAGGTTGGTTCTGTCGGGCTACGAGCCTGCCGTCCTCACCAGCAGCTGGTTGCTATTAATAGCGTGTTGGCTTTGTTTATCTGCGCAGGACTTGATGCGGTCGCAGCACGTCCCGAGCATCTCGTGTTCCACTCCGGCGTGGCACGAAACGAACGCGGCGAGTTCGTCACCAACGGTGGAAGGGTGCTGATTACCGTCGTGCTCGACAGTGACTTGAAACAAGCAGCGGCCCACGCTACGTCCGCCTGCAGTACTGCGATCAACTTCGACGGCTCGCAGCATCGGCTGGACATCGCGCAGAAAGCGTTCAAACAGTAAATGATCGTTATTTGTTCGATTCGACAATCATAATTACGAAAAACAAAAGAAAAGAAATGGAGCCACAAACTCCAGATAGATTGGCAATAAACAGTTCCTGTTAAGAAGGACCCTTAACTTAATTCGTCATTTAACATCACTTCAATCTGGTCATTTCCTCGTGTGCTGTGTGTTCTCTGTCGGAATTGTAACGTATCCCACTGTACTGATATGATCCTTTCTTGTGCTTTCAGCCTAAGCCTTTCGTACAAATCGAGTGGTGTCGACATTGATGCCGGAGATGCTCTCGTACAGCGCATTAAACCACTTGCTCGCGGAACCAATCGGCCGGGTGTGGTTGGCGGTCTTGGTGGATTTGGTGGACTGTTTCGTCTGAATGATGTAAGTAGCGTTTTATTTGTATATCTTTTTGTGATATCTGTGTGCTAAATAGCCAAGCTTAAAGAGTTTTTTTTTGGTATGTAATGTGATACTCCGTGCAAATTAATTTCAAAGTAAACAAGATTCAAAGCCTGCTAGATTTGTTCGGTAAACATATCCATGAACTTCAGCTGGCAGCCACGACTTTCGGGATTCGCAAAGACACTATGAGAGTCTTTCGCTTAGCTAACGACTTAGCTAAGTCGTTGCGTTAGTCTGTGCCTTATCACTAATTTTCAAGTAAACACTCAAATTTCATTTGATAGTTGTGAATATTTTCCTCTTTTGAACCTCTTGTTCTACTTAAGCGTAACTGAAGTTTCCTAACTTGATTACCATTTCGTTCCCCCATCACCAGGTAACATACACGAACCGCGAAGGAAAATCGGTCCACTACACCGATCCAGTGCTGGTCCAAGGTACGGACGGTGTGGGCACCAAGCTGAAGCTCGCTGAATCGCTCAACTGCTGGGACACGATCGGTATCGATCTGGTGGCGATGTGTGCAAACGATGTACTCTGTGCCGGTGCGGAACCGCTCGCCTTTCTGGACTACATTGCGTGCGGTCGGCTGGAAGTACCGACCGCCGCCCTGATTGTGAAGGGCATTGCCGAGGGTTGCCGTGAGACGAACTGTGCCCTGCTCGGTGGCGAAACGGCCGAAATGCCGTCGATGTACGCGAAGGGCAAGTACGATCTGGCCGGGTACTGTGTCGGTGTGGTCGAACACGACCAGATTCTGCCGCGTGTCAAGGATATCGCCGCGGGTGATCTGGTGATTGGGTTACCGTCGAGCGGGGTGCATAGCAATGGGTTCAGCTTGGTGAACCGTATCCTCGAAAGCACCGGAACGAAGCTAACCGATCGGGCACCGTTCGGTGAGGATGAACGGAGCACCTTCGGGGAGGAGTTGCTGACACCGACGAGTCTTTACGTCGCCGCGCTCTTGCCGCTGCTCCGTCAGACCGACACCGTGAAGGCACTGGCACACATTACCGGCGGTGGCTTGTTGGAGAACATCCCGCGTGTCCTACCGGCCGGGCTGGCCGTCGAGGTAGACTTTACGGATGTTCGAATTCCACCAATTTTCGGATGGCTGTCGGCGGCCGGGAATGTGACGGAGCGGGAGATGCTACGAACGTTCAACTGTGGCATCGGAATGGTCGTCATCGTTTCGGCAACCGATCGTACGTGGAAGGAAAAGCTGACATCGCACGGAGCAGTCCTGTTGGGTCGTGTTACCCGCCGTTCGGGACCCACCGCCGAGCAGGTGCTTGTGAAGAACTTTACCCAAGCGATCGAGAAGGTGGCTCCGGTGGGTTACAAACCACCGAAGCAGTCTTCCGTGGCAATCTCGTACAAGGACAGCGGTGTGGACATCAGCGCCGGCGATGAGCTGGTGCAGCGCATTAAACCGTTCGCCAAGTCCACCAATCGGCCCGGTGTGATGGGTGGGCTCGGTGGTTTCGGTGGACTATTCCGACTGCGAGACACGGGGCTCAACCTGCAGGATCCCATTCTGGTGCTCGGCACGGACGGTGTCGGTACGAAGCTGAAGATCGCCCAGGACTGCAACCAGCACGGCTCGGTTGGTATCGATCTGGTGGCGATGTGCGTGAACGACGTCATCTGCAACGGTGCGGATCCGCTCGCGTTCCTCGATTACTATGCGTGTGGGCAGCTGGAGGTGCCGGTGGCGGCACAGGTCATCTCCGGGATTGCCGAGGGTTGCCGACAGGCGGGAAGCGCACTGGTCGGCGGTGAAACGGCCGAAATGCCGGGCATGTACGCGAAGGGTGTGTACGATTTGGCCGGCTTTTCGCTCGCCATCGTGGAGCGTGGCCGTATGTTACCGCGCACGGACTGCATCTGCCCCGGCGACGTCCTGGTGGGGCTTCCGTCGAGCGGTGTGCACAGCAATGGGTTCAGCCTGGTGCACAAGATACTGGAATTTGCGGGCCATTCGTACCGCGATGTGGCCCCGTTCAGTGCGCAGGGCAAAACGTTCGCCGACGAGTTGCTAGTGCCGACGCGGATTTATGTGCGCGAGCTGCAGTCCCTGCTGGCGGACGGGTTGGTGAAAGCGTTGGCCCACATTACCGGCGGGGGCTTTACGGAGAACATACCGCGCGTGCTACCGGCCGGAACGGCCGCTTTCCTCGACCTCACCGAACTACACATCCCACCGATCTTTGGATGGCTTTCGCGCGCCGGCAATGTCACCGCGGACGAGATGCTGCGTACATTCAACTGCGGTATCGGTATGGTGCTCGTCGTCGCATCCGAGCACACGCAGACGGTGCTCGAGCGGCTTCGTGGGGCGGGTGGATCCGCGCTCGGTACGGTGGTGAAAAAGTCCGACCCACTTGGAAAGCGCGTGATCGTGCAGGGCTTCCAGGACACGTTGCATCAATCGCAGCTGACCTGTGCGCTGCCGAAGAAACGGATTGCGGTGCTCATATCCGGTTCCGGTTCGAACCTTCAGGCTCTGATCGATGCCACACGCAGCACGGCGTTCGGCATACGGGGCGAGATTGTTTTGGTAGTGTCGAATAAGGCCGGTGTGTTCGGTTTGGAACGGGCAGCCCGTGCCGGCATCCCGTCGAAGGTGATCCTGCACAAGGACTACAGCAGCCGGGAGCTGTTTGATGCGGCCGTTTCGAAGCTGCTGGAGCAGGAGCGCATCGAGCTGGTGTGTTTGGCCGGCTTTATGCGCATCCTCTCGGAGGGATTCGTGCGTCGGTGGAAGGGCGCACTGATCAACATCCATCCGGCGCTGCTGCCGCGCCACAAGGGCATCCACGCGCAACGACAAGCGCTGGAAGCGGGTGACGTTGAGTCCGGCTGTACGGTGCACTTCGTCGATGAGGGTGTCGATACGGGTGCGATCATCCTACAGGAGCGTGTACCGATCGTACGGGGTGACAGCGAGGAAACACTTACCGAGCGTATCCACCAGGCGGAACATGTGGCATACCCGAAGGCACTACGACTGGTAGCGAACGGAGTGGCAACACTCGGCAAAGATGGAACCCTCCAGTGGATGAGCTAACTTCGCGAGATGCTCTCGGGGACAAAGGACAAAAGCACAGAAGTTTCGTTACGAATTTGTTTGAAAAAAGTTTTGTTTTTTTTTTTACTAGCGATACCAGTTGTTACATGTTCAACCAAACAATGAACCAATAAAACCTAAAATACTTGACCTACTATCGTTCGGTGTCACTTTCGACGTCGTTTCATCTCGAGCCACCTTAGGTGCATTTTCGTCCCGCACGGTTTGCGTCCCCTGCTCGAGCACCTGACTAGCAATACGCTCCAAATTCAAGCGAACCATCTGCTTGTTCATCATCGGCACGATCAGATTAAATTTATCGATCATTTTGTTAATTTTGCTCACTTCGTCCATCTGCTCTTCCAGACACCGTTCCCACTGTTGCTCCTCGCGCACACTCAACGGCAGCGGACCGAGTTTCGACCGCGCACGCCGTAAATCCTCCTTCAACGCGTCCATCGCTTCCCGGATGTCCTTGTGCAGCGTTATCCACTCCGGCGTGAAACCATTGTCGAGCATAATCTTGTTGATCTTGTGCGTGGTGAAGTCTACGTACGGATTTTGCGATTGATGGTCTGGCAAAGGTTTGCCAAAGCCAGATAGGTTGCTAAAATCGCCTCGCGACATTGCTTCTTGGATCAGATCCTCAACGACACGGTCGTACCCGTATTTGGTTTTGATTTCGTGCTTCTTAAAATAGTCACCCTTTTTCATAAGAGCCGTCTCGGATGCTTGCGCTTTCGAGAGTCGATGCTCGAGCACACGCTCCTGCGCTTTAGCGGCACGGACGGCTTGGTATTGCTTTTGACGCTGAGCTGGCGTACCGAAGCCGACACCGTCGAAGCTAAGGTACTGCCGGTGCTGCGGGGCGGTGTGCTTGATGTCGTACACTTTCACCTGCTCCTGCATATCCTCGACGATGCCGCGCCGCGCTTTGGCGAATTTTTCCTGCAGTATGCGAAACGCCGTGTCCACTTCTTGAAAGCGTTCGGCGCTCGATTCCGGATGACCGCTGTCGGGGTGCAGTTTCTTCACCAGCGTTAGGTACGCCTGGCGGACCGTGTTCTGGTCGGACTGTTCGTTCACGCCAAGAATGTGGTAGCATTTCTAAAATATCAAAACAACATAATTAATGGTCTAGTGTACGGAAAAGAATAAAAACAAACCAACATTATATAATTCACCACGACGTGTGTGGACGGATCGGAGCAGTATAAATTTCCGATATATCCTTCCCAAAGAACCGGCACAATTCAACCTTCTTGTAAGCATTTTTGTTTGCACGCTGTTTTCCTACATACAAAAATAGGAGTAAAAAAGTTTATGAAAAAGCCTCCCCTCCGTAACAAAACAAACACCCGGCTCAGTGACCTTGAGCAGTTAGTACAAACAAATGATAAAACTTACCTGTCGTGAGTGATTTTATCACAAAAAATAACAAGCAATTAACGCGTTCTATAAGTTATCGCGACTATTTCACAATGTTATACCATCTTAAACGCGAATTTTGGTCTACTTTACTTCTACCTTGTTTTAGAAAGGAAGAAATAGGCCAACCGAGCTTTCGCAGCTGACAACATAAAACAGCTGACAGAAAAGCGCATGAGCCAGTCGAGTAAGCTGCAAAACAATTTTAGGAAGTTTCAAACATCGTAGAAAGAAAGGTATTAGATGTACTAAATAAAAAAAGAAAACAAAAGCTATAATTACAGGAAATTATATTTATTTGCTTAAATTTTACACCAAACCGTTTGTAACTCAACCCAACTCTTTTTGAAACCAGTACTGTAAACGAACGTTTAAAGAGACAGAGAGAGAGAGAGAGCGAGAGCATAACTCCGTTTGACAGCTTTGAACGTAATAACAACATAAAAAACACACACATACGTTGCAATATTTGCTACGGGGTGTCAAACGAAATCACGCAGAAGTGGAGACGTGGAAAACAGCTGCCCCCGCGGTGCTGGTGCGTGTTGCGTTTTGTTTGTGCGTTGTTGCAAAAAAAGGTTTCGAGTATTAATTTTCGCCTCCCTTTGACCGGCAGTCTTCAAACGGCCGATAAAGTGTAGCGTGCTGGAATGGCGGAGAAACGACGTGCCAAGAAGCGGAAGGATGTAAGTTGTACCTCAAGTGCTGCGCCTCAAAACGCACAGCCACCACCCGTATGGGCAGCAGCGGCGGTGTTGAAAGGTCAAGGCTTATGTTGTGTTATTAAACAAGATAAGCCCTCCGGAAGTCTGGTTCTGCTATGAAGACACAGTTACCCGAAAATCTAGCTATCAACAGGGTCACGCGCTCGGTTCGTGGAGAGGAACGGACGGTGGAATGCGGTGCCCCGTGGCATGTCGGAGAAAGTTTTTTGCTTTCTTCCTTCCTTGCCTTAACCCATTTATCGCGTGTGCTTTGTGTCCCTCGCTTGAGCAGCAACGTCATTTGCGATGAGAGGGCCTAATTGATTTGGCCTACTCCTTTGCAATTGGTCACCTACTGGTTCTGCTCTGTACCCGCAACGATACGGTGCAATCCCGCGTACACCAATGGGGGATTATTACGATGGCCGGGAATCAGTGCACCAGTTTCGCTCCCCGAACGCATAAAGAGGTCGCTGGCTTTGGAGCGATACGCTTGAGTGCTGATGCAAGAACCGTTTCGTCTGCGGGCGCACTAAAATGAAACAGAAATCTTCAAAGCACCTGAGCAAATAGATTCCCTGAGGTAGCTTTTTTAGCACGATACTCAATCGTGCTTCGTATGACGCGTTACATTTGGTTGTAGTTGGTGTGTATTTTTTTTTGTTTTTTTACAACGAGCTCAAGTACCATATCGTGACGAACGGGTAGTTCCCCTGCTGGGCCACGTGTTCTCACCAGCACCAAATGTGCCACCTTTTATGGAAGCTGCGCTTTCATGCGACGTGGTGTTGGCATGTGTCGTTTCTTCCAAAACGGCTGATGAAATGTTTAATTTCAATCTAATATCGTTACAGGAGTACAGTGGCCCGGGTGGAGTAGAGCAGGAGATTGAGAAAGCGTCCAAGGAAGAGTACAAGGTGGCGAAATGGCTCAAATCGAACGTACCGACCAAAAAGACCAAGTTTCTGAATCACAACGTGGAGTACTTTTCATGTAAGTAGCAAAGTATTCAGGTATCCGTATGAATCCTTCTCCTTCCCTCCGGCGATTTTGGCGATGTTTGCTTCGATTTTCCTACCCGCTGCCTACGCCCAATGTAAACATACTGCTTTGCTAATTGTTTCGTTGTATTTTTGTCTCTGTTTTGCACACCGCTAATTACCTCCTCCAGCCGTCAAAGCAATCGATGCGCTGCTTGCGTCAAAGTTTGCCCAGGGTGACAACTGTCTCTTCCCGCACCGGCAGGCCGTGATTGACTTTATGGCCGACATGCTGTTCCACAAATTTTTCCACCGTGCTCGGAAGGTGCCGGTAAGCGAGCAGGAACTGCGCGGCAAGAGTGGTAAAAAGGCGGTCGAGTCGGGCTCATCGACACCGGCTGCCAAGGAAGGTGGAAAGGCTTCGAAGGAGGAACGGGCAACCGATGCCGAGAGCAGTCACGCCGAGGGTGGCGGTAGGGTGGTGGAGGTAGCGACCGAGAAACGAAAGCGGAAGATTCGGCTCGAGATGCATCCGGAGCAGGTGTTTATCGACGGGCACGAGGCGTACGTCTGGCTGTACGATCCGATCCCGATGCACTACTGGATTTTCGGTGCACTGTTGGTAGTCGGGGCGATCGTGATTTGTCTGTTTCCTCTGTGGCCACCACTGCTGCGGAAGGGTGTTTACTATCTCAGCATAGCCGCCGCCGGATTTCTCGTGTTTATTCTCGGTCTCGTGGTGCTCCGATGCATCCTCTTCTGTCTGGTGTGGGTTGTTACCGGTGGCAAGCATCACTTCTGGCTGTTACCGAACCTGACCGAGGACGTCGGATTCTTTGCCTCGTTCTGGCCTCTGTACAATGTGAGTCGAGTGGGTTAAGATCAATTATGCCAGTCTGTAACGTTCGTTTCCTTTACAGCACGAATATAAAGATGCCCAGAGCAGCAACGATAAGGGTGGCAAGAAGTCGAAAAAACGAAAACGAGACAAAGACAGCGGCGGTGAGGAAGATTCCAATATTCCACCAACGATCGATGAGGTGAAGGAACGTGACACTGAGGTGACGGAAAGCGTTACCAAACCGACCGGTACTGCAGGCGCGGGGCTGCGACAGCGTGGAGCTAAGCAACAGCAGCCAGAACCTGCTCCGGTCACGATCGAAGAAACCATTGACGAGGAGCAAAAGTGAGTGTGTTAAATGCGCGCAACCGTAAATCTCTACTCTCTCCCTCTCACTCGCTCTCTCTCACCCGCTTTTTCTGTGTAGTTAGTTGTACAGTTGTTTGTTGTTTGTTCGTGAAAACTAATTGCTTTCAGTGTGTTGATGAGGATGGCTGTGGTTTCACTGTTCCGTTGTAGCCCGTTGCAATCTTTCGTTGTTATATACCTTTTTTATTTTTGTTTGTTGAATAAATCGCTCCCTTAACAATGTGTTTTAAATATGTATCTGTAAATATAATCATTGGATCTATTTCCATCTATTTGGGTTATGGTTTTAAATTGATTAATATAGCTATTACTAAACTATCTCTATTCATGTAACGTTATAATTCAAAATTTAATATTCATTTTCATTTTTATGTAATGTTAACATAGGTGTGCATAATTATGCAGTTTGTTATATGTATTGCTTAGTAGTAGTTGTTACTTTTTTTAGTTTTTTTAGCAATTTTTTTGTTAATACTACTGACTCTCATCACTGAAAGCTCATGAGCACATTTTATAGTGCTAAATTGTTGCTTCAGTTGATTATTTATTATTATGTGAACAAACTAGAAGCTATACAAATACTAAATTGGACCCAAATAGCGTATACTATTATGGCGTAGTTGTCACTTACCGTGTAATGACATTAAATTATGGTGTGCCTTAATCGGTACTATAATTATTCAATGGTCATTAACAGTTAATTAATTTTGTCTACATTGAAAGGTGATATAAAAACTGTGTTTTATTTACACAACAATTCAACCTTATTATGAACAAATATTTTTAAAAATAACTTCGCTCTTGGTAGGAATGGTAAACTTTCACTAGAATTAATGTTGAATATTGAAGAACCTTATTGTAAACTGTAAATTGCTTGTTTTAATTTGCAAATCTTATTTTGACCATTATTGTCATCCATTTGTGTATGTTCATTTTACTTTTGTTTGCTTTTTAATTTGCTTTTTTGACGTTTGCTTTAAAATTGCCTGGCTAAAAATCATTGAATGAAACTAAATTGAGCAATAGATATTCGAATTTGCGGTATGAGTTTTTGCAATTCGTTTTATTTTTCACGATTCCTCTTTCCAGCTCCGGAACACCATCTGAAAGCGATTCGGAAGGCTCGCAGCGTTCCTCGACGGGGAAAGATTTCGAGATGGTAGAACCGGACGAGGTGGACTCCTCGTAAAAGCGGTTCACCTAGCGCGCTGAAGGTTTTAGTTTCACATCCCACAGCTCTCCCACCATCCCCCTTGCAGGTACTACGTTCGTGCGCATTTGTGTTTAGTGAGCTGGTGCGGATATTGGAAGGAAAATCAAACAAATCCATTAATCTGAAGAATCCTCACGTACACACGTCCCATCATAAGCTTCCTTCCCTAGCTGTTCTCCCTTCTCTCCCGTTCCTTTTTGGTGCAATGAAGGATGGAGTGTGCCTAATGCCGATGACAACTAACACACACCCCCTCCGCCGTGTGGCATTGCTAGACCCTGGACCATTGCTGTCCAGCAGCAAATGACGAGCCCGACGTGTGACGAAAATGTGATGAATACTTTGACCCTCTTGCGGATGATGCGCTCCGCCTCTGGGCTGGTTGTGGTCGTGACGTTAACGTTGATAGTGGACCAAGCGCGCTCGCACGTAGGATTCGTCCTGTGCAGCGTGCTCTTCAGTTCATTCGCAACCGCTCTTTAAGAGGGTTTCGCGCGTTTGGCATCCGCTCGATAGTAGCACGCGGGAACAAATAATTTAATTTTTTCTTATATGAATGGATGTTCCTGCAACTCAACCATTCCAAAAGTGCCGTGGTTGAATCGAATTGGATAGTGTTAGTGGTTTTGATACAGCGGTAGTGCGTCGGATAAAGCGGCAGTGTAAATGTACGCGTTAATCACAGTCAAAAAATGATAAACAAAACAATGACACACTTTTCGGTAACCACTTCTGTCGTCGCCTCCGTCATTGCGTGGTTCCATACGCACACCAACATTACGTCCACGTGTTGAGCCATTGTGCAATGTAAGTTGAAAAGTTTAATAAATTACCGAACACCGCGTTGTCGCTCAATCGGGCTGATCGGGACGGTCCCACCATCTGGACCCATCCCATCGCTTCCCTTCTGCTCCCGGCTCCGTTTTTCGGTTATCAGTTTCTGTTGTGCGTTATCTGTTCACTTCCGCGCTTTAGCATTAGAACGGATCGGGTCCGTTGGTATGCGTTTTCATGTGGGTAAGTGTGCGTATATTGTTCACTGTGAGTGAAACCATTGGCAGAAAACTGCGGCAGAAATCACACAACAAAGCGGTCGAAAAACGAGAGCCCGCTTAAAAAAATCCGGTTCATAATCCGTGAAGCATGAAGGGTGCGCTTCAGTTTTTGGGAGCGCGTGGCTTAGTGTGCTGGTGGTTTGATGTTTTCGGAGTTCGCTGTGCAGTCCGGCAAGGTAAAACGGCTAAAATTCCTTCTATTCCCATCCATATTCCACTTTCCCTTAGTGTGGTTTTTAGCAAGCGTCCCTTGACGTGTAAACAACAGTTCGTATATATTATTAGCCGGGTGAACGAGACCGGCAAGCATGGGTGCGGGCAGGACGGTCGAATTTTAGGTGGTGTGAAAAGTATTGAAACACAGGCGTAAGGTTAAACAAATGATACACGAATCAAAACAAGCATTCTGCAGATTACAGCGGTGCAGACAAAAGTAGGCAGACAAAGTAGGCAGACCAGACAGACGGACAGACAGACAGACAGTTAGGCAAACAGACAGACGGACGCGCGTGACGCGTGTGGGAAGAATGTTTTTTGTAGTGTGTGTGCAAATCTTAGGTAAGGTTATATTATTCAATAAACTTTATGGTATGAAAAACGTAGTAAACACAGCTTTACCGTTTTCACGGTTGTCATTTTTTTTTATTGCCTCATGCTTCGTGGGGTTTCTTGTGGATTCGAAGCTTTAGAAATACTTTGTAAGTCGATTGTTTTTTACAGTCACGACGGCTTGTACAATGTAAACGTTTCACATGGTTTGTTGTTTTTATTTTTTCATACCAACCGCAATATGTATTTTCGTGATAATAGGCGATCTCTTTTAGTGTTGATTTTATTTTCGTTCTAAAATAAGGTAAGAAAATTCAACTTGTACTACCGGTATGTGCAGAAGTGCAGGAGAGAAGGATTTTTGTGATCGACTTATTTTCATGTTTGATGATTTGTAAACGATTGAGCTCCCTCAAATAGAAAAAAAATGTGTGCAAATATTTTTCTCTGCTCGGATGGTGAACGCAGTACTGGGTGATACAAACAATCGATCGAAGAATGCCATGAGTGTCAATTGACTGATTTTGTGAAATACATTTGACTGATGACTGATTTTGTGAAATATTAATGAGTAATGCCGGTAACTGAAAAACTTATTGTACAGAAAAAGTAGTTAATTATTAATCATCAACAATCATGCATGGCGAGTAAAGGATACGTTTTGCTGATGTTTCAGCGAATGATTAAACCCTTTTAAGACGAATGATTACGAACCCTTTTCATTTGGATTGTCAACCGATTTATGAGTTCTGTGTTCTACAAAACTATGGATTTTATTAGACCTTTTTTCAATCCGTGATGTGATGCTAGCAGTGCGTGAAAAAAGTAAAGTCGAACATCTCACACATAGCTTCTTTACAAAAAGTGCTTGAGTCACAAACATGGTTTAAAGAGGGCTCTGAAAAAAAATCACCAAAAGAACAATGTCTGAATCCTTTGTTTTGTTTTGTTTTGCTACGATTTACTGTCGACTTTTACTTCTCGAGACACCACGTTATCTCAACGACGGCCCGCAATGTACCACACCAAGCGAAGCGTGAAAAAGTAGAGTATTTCCACCATGCCGAGCACGCTGAAGCCGAGAAAGAATCCAGCCGTCCCGCCAATCGACACTGACGAGTGGTACACGACCGCGGGAAACCCCGTTTGTGGGCAGGGAGCAAAAAAGCAACCGAAACAAACTCGCGTTAGTACGCGCGTGTGAAGTGAGCACGCAGTGCTGCCTAACTCACCCAACAGATCGGTGAAGGTGAAGAGCAACTGCCGGCTGAAGCGCACCAGCGGATAGCGTTTCACCACAATCAACCCACCGATGCTACCGATGAGTTTCTGCGTATGCTTCAGGACCTGCGGGGCAGACGAGAGGGTGCGGTGTACATTATGCCGTCGCACCAATCGTAAATCCGGCTGCTGAACGTGCTTTTCGGTGCGAAACGCTGCGCTTCATTGCGCCGGGTAAATGAAAATGCGATTAAAATGGGGATTTTGCTGGATGGAAGGCGTACCAGTGCACGTGGTGCAAATCCAGCTTTTGATTGTTAGCATTGTCGAAACAAACACGCACACACACACAAACACACACACACAGACACACATACACACACACACATACACACACACACACACACACACCTGCCGATGCTCGATGATAACCTTCGAGTCGACACAGTTCTGCTCGCAGTAGCACGGAACACCCTTCTTGTCGTTGTTGTTTTCCTTAAACTCGAGAAACAGTTTCTGGTGGCGCGGGAAACACTTCATTAGCTGCTTGTAGTGGCACACCTTTTTTGCCCTCGGGCCCTCTGTTTGTGGGAAGAGAAAGCGAAGTGAGCAGACCGAAGAAAGCTAACAGATACCTCCAAGCACCAAGCACCTCACCTGGATTGGGATAGAAGTGGGGTATGCATTGGCAGAGTTTGTACGCCAGCTGGATGCGACACTCCTGCAGGCAGATGCCCTTCGTGTAGATGGAGTAGTGCGTCAGGTTGGACTCGTAGTGAAACCGGCAGCCACGCTGTGAGATCGTTGTGTCCCTGGCGGCAGAAAAGGATGTTGTTTTTTTTGTTTACTTTTTAACAGTGTTTTCATTGCATCGTATCGATTACGGCATACTCCTTGAAATCTTTGGTCGTAACGATTTCGATTGAAAACGTTTCATATTCGTGCGCCTCGTTCGTGAGGGGTTGATATTTGGCGATATTCAGCGTCTCGTACGGACTGTGGTAAAAGATCTGGTAAAAAAAAGAAAAGCGGTAAAAGTAGATAGAGTTTTTATCCTTCTGATCGGTGGATTCTGAATCTTCCCTAAAATGTGACTGAAGTGTGTGAAGCATTAAATTCACAAATAAAAAACGAATTTATATCCAATGGTTTAAAAAAGCGATAAATTTGTGAAATTCCGGAATTAAAAATCATTTTTCTCCAACATTGTATTTGTCGAGCAAGATAGATAATCACCGCATTGGATTGAAATATAAAATTGGAAAAGTTTTTTTTGGTCAAGAACAACAATGCTTCAGTACTAAAAACCCTAACCCGAATAATGATTTTTCCAAGTTTAAACTTTGATTTCAACAGAGCAGTGTTAAGTAAAAGCATTTTTCTTTTACGAAAATATCTACTGGAGTAGGACGAGGCTTCGTTTTTGAATATTGTTTACAATTTTAACATTAAACTACATTTATTTTGAATTTTACTTTTTCTTCTTAATTTTTTTATATAATTCTTAGCTCATAATAACAGAAATTCTTAAATAAAAAAAGATCTTTCTTTAAGTGTAATAAAATGAATGTTCGAATTTGATAATATTGCATAATGGGATTAAGAGTTAGATAAATATGGAATCGGATGAATATATTTTAGGGAACATGGATTCGCAAACCTAAATTCACCCAACGTTGCGTCCCAGTGTTCAATATGATGATTACTATGTATTTCAAGAAATTCATGTATTTCAAGAAAATTATATGCTTAAATCGAAATGATTTTCGATAAGCATTTTTTCTTAGAAAACGAAAATAAATCAAGTATAAATATAGCATGTTGGTTAGCATATTAGCACTAGTTAGCACTAGTTTTCAAAATGTGCCTTAAAACGGAGGAGGCTTTGTAGTCTCATCATCAACAATGGTTTTTATCTGTCATATTACATTTTGACAGTCTTACTAGGAAATAAGATTTCGGCTCGCACTTACCGAAATCGGTGGCTCAAAACCGATAAAGCTGTACGTGATGTCGCCGTCGAACAGATTGCCGTACCGCACGTTATGCACGACGCGTGTCGAGTAGAAATCGTCCGGTGGCGGTTGCTTGCCGGTCAGCAGTAAACTGAAACCACACGAACATGAGCAGCATAACAGAGAACAGTGGGTAGCTTATGAGCGGCTCAACCCCATACCTGGCCGTTAAGTTGGACGAGATGAAGCTGTTGGTGGTGTAGCAGATACCGTATTCGGTGAGCGTCTGATAGGTGCGCAGGAACTCGAGGTTGCTCTGCGTGCGTACGCGCAGCTCGGTATCGTCCAGGCGGGAGAGATCGCGCGTTAGGTTGTAGATCACCTGCATGTAGCTTTCCGGGTGAATTTGTAGCACATCCAGTAGTTGCTGGGGTTGGGTTATCGCGTTGTTGTCAGTAGGTGGTTTTTTTTTCTTCACCCTTCTTCGCACATAACCTAGCGGCGGCTACTTACATCCACTTTTGCGCTGTGTTTGATGCTGTCAAAGTTAAAGAACGACGAGTTGGCTAGCGACTCCAGGAAGTCGAACAGCTCGGCCTGGTCCTCCTCATTCGTGATACCATTTTTACTGCCAAGGCAAATAGGGTTATTATTTTGAGAAGAAAATAACGATTTCATTCCAATCGTAGTAACCTGCAGTAGTTGAGGAGATATGGTCGGTGAAGACGCTTCAGCGGGCAGATCGTTAGACTGGGCATGGACGTGTTCCAGTAGTAGTGATCCTTCTCGATCGCCACGACCGTACTCTTGCTCTGGTATCGCTCCCAGGACACGAAGCTCAACACGACCGAGAAGTACAGCGACACAACAACCAACGTAAGCCAGAAAAGCCTGCAGCAAAAGGTAGGATGATAACGCATTACTTCCGTCTTATTGTGATAGTCTTAGCATGGGACGCACTTCTCCAGGATGTGCAGGAACGGTTTGCCTAGATAGATTAAACCGTGCACGGCACCTTGTTCGAGGAAGATCAGCACAAACGTGCTGATTGATTTGAACAGCCGTACCATCCATCTCACCGGGCCTTTGGGATCCGGTTGATTGACGTTCTTCTCCGTACTTTGCCATCCGATCGATGCGGATGATTCCCGCTGTCGAATCATTGCTTGCGTTTACACTCCCGGTGATGATTTATCGTTATTTATATTGAAGGGGTTTTTACAAGTTCAAAGCTTGTCTGCCGTTTAATGGTGCGATAATGTTTAAATCATCTACATTTGAATCAAAAGGGTGATTGTATGTGCTAGCTGGATGAAAACGATCGGAAAAGTTAAGAGTTTCGTACTTATAGTCGGGTTTGTTTAAGACAGTTTTGAAAGTATTGTTCTTTCTCTCATGAGTGACTGAATTCTCTCATGAGAACTATGAATTAGAAACAAACTTTTAGAAACAATTGAATCTGTTTAGTATTCTTGGGCTAGAACACTCGTTTTCCAGAAGTATTTCACATTCATCAGTCCATCAAATGATGACGCTTGGTCGGTACGTCACGGATAAAGAAATATGCTCACATAAATAGATATGATGTGAATATTTTAGACGATATGTGATTATTTTAGAAATGTTGTCTCCCATTTTTGCACGAATTCTGCTGGTTACATTATCGTTCGCAAAACACTGGAAACTTTCTAGTACACCCAAAAACGGTATAGTCTGTATTGTTGCTTTGTAGTGCACGTTATCTTTAGTGTTTATTCGAAAACGATATCGTAAACCACCACCATATGATGTTTGGTACCAGTTAGTACTTCAATTCGTTGGAAATTAATTAACACGTAATGGAGACGCCTAGTCTTTGATATAAATTATTAAAAATACCTGCACCACCCTGCTTTCAGAACACGAGCGCAAGCGATTATATTACATTTTTACGTACTATTTTCTTCCAGACATATATTTGACAATTTTATTGATTAACTTATTAATTTATCCTGAGGATATCACAATTGTAAACGATTCGTTTCCGACAACAACACAACTTATCACTGAAATGCACAGGAATACGTTGTTATTATGGCACATTTATCGTTCCTCGATAAAATATACTACAGATCGTACCACAATCAAAGCAACCATATCATTTTAAAAAAAACGCTTCATAATACTTTGATGGACATTTTCAAACTGATTGCTCAGATATTGAAAGTGGCACAAATAATTCAAGTCACAATGAAAAGAAAAAGCTGCACACAATATTCAATATCAACATTTATTGCACACCAGCTGACAAATATTGCGCCTATGCACGATGCATTTCGTTACAAACTACAGTTCGTGATTGACTAGCACTCTCTCTCTAAGTGAACAACCGTGTTGAATGGGCAGTTTGTGCCGGTAATGTGGTGATAATCGCTTTTCATTCCACATGAAATCGTGCACATTTGAAAGCATAAACCACCATACAGTAAAAGCTATTTCTTTCCCTTTTTTTCTCAAATCAAACACGACACCTTCACACGGTTAGCTATTGGGTAAAAATATATTTGTTCAACATGTGAAGAGTATTTTGTCTCGCATATTCCAACTCCACGTCCCTGCTGCAAGGCGTTAACAATATTTCCTACAAAGAAAAGTTATCCCCCTTTTGCGACCATTTTCCCCATGTTGCTCATGCTGCTGGAGGGTATGTGTGAGCGAGAACGAAAGACACCCCAACCCTACTCGCGATCGTCAACCGGTTGCTTCGGTCGCTTCGACGGGCGTCGCCGGGAAGCCTTGGACGAGCTGTTCACGGGCTTCGGCTTCGGGGTTGGCGGATTTTCGAGCTCATCCAGCTGCTTGTCGGTTAGGCGATCCTTGTACCAGTCGGCACTAGAAGCGGAGCATAGAAAACGGACGTTAATAAAGCATCAACCACTTCCAGTTCGCTTTCACCTACCAATCCGGCACCTTGCGGGCCCATTCGCAGTGCTTGGCGACATCGTCGAAGGCCTGGCCGAGCTTGCAACCATTCCGGCGCGGTGTCTCACCGTTGATGCACACGTAGAAGAACTGACAGTCGTCCGGGTCGGCGTACCGCGGATGGGTGGCCGCCTCCGTTTCGTTCACCTTCGGGCAGGAGAACTTGAACACGTCCTCCGACGAGCAGCCCTTCTTCTGGGCCTCGTCCGGCCAGGTGCAGATGCCGGTGCGCGGATTAAAGACAAGCCCCTCCGGGCACGTGATCATGTTGAACATGCCGTCGACGCAGTAGTAGAATTTATCGCACGCACCCGTCTCGCTGGCGAAGTAACCGTTCTGGCGCGGACAGTGCAACGAGGGGATCGGAGTTTCTATAGCGTATTTAGAGAGAGAGAGAGAGAGAGAGAGAGAGAAAAGTTAAAAGTGATTAAATTATCAAAAGCATATGTTATAAACCTTTCATACGGTTTTACGCCGTATGTTTTGTATTTTGTTATTTGGTTTGTCGTCATTTTCGAAATGTATATAGTGCCTTTTTCTTTCTTTGCTCTCATTTGGATCTATTGTTCCACTCTCATTTGGATCTATTGCTTTTTTACAGAATAGCTCTTGTTCATTCTGATTCTATTGCATCCATTCTATCGTTTTTCTTTAACCGTTTTTAAAGCGTCCTCTCTCTTTATTAAAATAGGAAAAGTAATATTTCCATTATTACTATTTTCCGTTTCAGTGAACAGGCGATCCAACTAATATAGTTTCTTGAACAATTGGTTATTGCATCCAAAAATGTAGAACAACGGAATTTATGGATTTTTCTTTAAAAAGATTTATAGGTTAAAGAAGATTTAGCTGAGCTCTTTTAACGGTTTAATTACATTGATTATTATGTACTATTATTTGCATGTGTTAATTTTTTAATGTTTGATGAAAACTCGTTTAAAACGACCATCCTTTTTTATTAATTTTGATCGTTTTTTAAGACCTTCTTTGATAAAAAGTGGGCGTTTATGATTTTGCCTTTTTGACAAAGATTCTTTTGTGAAGTATTGTTTTTTATATAATTCTTTTTACAATTTTAGTAGCTCAATCCATCATGAAGTTTATCAAAGAGCAATTCTAAATAGGCATTTTAAAAAATAACATGGTGTTTACAATCACGCTCTTGTATTCAGGTTTTTTTAGTATCAAGTATTTCTTTAGTAATTCCTTTTTTATTGTGAACATAACACACATTTTAAATTAGTATGGTCAGTGCAGCTTCATTGAAGGCTTTAATGTTCAAGATGAAAATTTATAATGAAAATAAGTTATCCTTTGAAATCCATCGAAATAAATTAGTTAAGCCAACTGATATACTGAAGCTTGATAACACCATTTGAGCATCCAAGCAGCTATTAACCTTCCAAAATGGCATCTCACGCCTCTTGTTCGAACTAACTCGAATAATACACGTTAACAAACCTCTAGTGCTTTACCATATAATACTCACGCAACTTCGGGCGCTTGCTGCAGTCGATGTTGAACGGCAGGTCACACTTTTCTTGATCCGAATCGTAGTCGTTAAACACCATACCGTCGGGGCAGAGTTTCTCCGTGATCTGACCGTCGCGGCACTGGTAGTACTTGTCGCACTGTTCCGCATCCGCAAAGTATCCGTTCGGTTCCGGGCAGTTCTCCGACAGCTCCGGATCCACCTCGTCCGAGGCGGCCTGTACCGGTCCCTGCTGTCGCACTGGGCTTCGGACTGGTGCATCGGCCGCCGGAACGGGTTCCCGGTGGCGGACCGCCTGCCCACTGCCCGGCGTTCGTCGATTCAGCTCATACTGTCGGCGAAGCTGCGTCTGTGCAGTGGATAGTCCTAGAGTGGGAGGACAGGGAACGGCAAGAAGATTGCGGGTAAGATTGAGTTTTATTTATACAGCAACTGAGAATGGGTCGGAAGGAACACCCTGGTGACGTTCGCGTGTCGCAAAAGTATAGCTTAATTTATAACGATCATAACCGATGCCGACCACCATCGATCGTCGTCTCAGTCGATTCGTGGTGGCCATAAATTCACAAACATGGGAAACGAATTCATCAGTCACTCTGGTCTGAGAAATGAGCGGCATGGATGCTAAAAATATGACATGCCGTTCGGTAGACTCTCCAGACTTGGCCCAGCTCCAGCAATCGCTCGTTGGCCACCGCACTTGTTGACAGCCGGTGCAGTTAAGCGGCAGTATGGATATCGGGAACATAAAACAGACCAGGTAATGGGTGCAACGGCAGATAATTAGCTGCCCGTTGGCTTACGAAATTTCACTTTCAATTAGTACCCCATACCCTGGGGAGGATCGCGACAGACAGCTACGTTAAACGATTTTCACATGCACGCTAAACGTGGCAGCTGGATCTGGTAGCAAAAATAAATATCAAGGTCCTTGAAGGAACCGTAGCACCGGCACAAAGGTGCGGTTTCGTGCAATTACGAGACGATCGTGCTCGGAAGTGGTTCGCTCGGAAAAAGTGTGCAGTTTGTAGTAGATCGCCAACGGTCGCCATCACAAAGTGGCAAAATGTTGTGTTATCTTTGTTCGAAGTAACCGATTGCGCTAACAGACACTGCAGTGAAATTCACGAGGGGGTAAGTATAAATGTTAACGTTCGAAAAAAGTGGACTGTTTTCGTAAGCATTAAGCGGACTCATTACAGAGCGACTCCTTAACGCTACAACATTATTGAATCTCCTCGCTTACAACCTGTAAAGAGTGTTTTGGTCGCTTCGTTTAGTGCCTGATTGTGTCGAGATGAGTTGCTGTTCCATGTTTTTGTCGTATGTTTTCGTTAGGTGCGCAACTCAGTTTCGACTGTTTTTAGTGATATTTCAGTTATGGGGAAATTCGATCAGTTTCATGTTTTTTTTTGCTTTTTGCTAGCAAATCTGAACATTTTTCGTCGTCGGATAAAACCCCATATTTCATCGTGTTTGTAACATCGTCCCAGTATATCATTTCGGGGTAGCTTCGGGTTGGATTGTAATTTTATTGGTTTTAAACTAATACTACGAGCATTTAACATTTTTTTTTAAATTATATAACCAGATTGTGAAATACTTCAATTTTTTTTTTTTTATAATTTTTTTATAATTTTTTTTTTTTTTTAAATGCCAAAAACACATGGTTTTCCCAAAGAAAAATAGTTTGTCTCACTCGATCCAGGAGTTGACAGGCCGCGACATTCTAGAGGTTGGTATGACTCTTTAGACGCTAGAACTAACTTTAAACACAAAAATAAACTTTCTAGCATTATTTATTACCGGTGACTTGCATTCCCTTCAAGGCTGTTTGATCTGCAAGAAGTATTTATCGCCAAAGTGAACCGTTTTGGTGGTGAATTTCCACAAAGGGGTTTCGATTGTTTTCCGAACAAAATAAGTCGCATAATAAGTATTTATCATTACTCTCAATTTGCTTTCAAATTAATCCTATTGACTGTTGTTTTCTATATCAATGTGTTTTGCATAGCTCGCAACTTTATTGCGCACCTAATATTTCGTTTTGCACAAATTCAGCGCGTGTATTTATTGCACGTTAATTATCCTTCTCCGCTCCCCGGGTTCCAACCGGGACGTGCAATTTAATCGTTCCCCTTTAACCGACCCATTCGATGGACGACAAAAATAGGAGCCAAAAAAGGTTAACCGGTATTGCGGACGGTGCACAGGTCGGTGCACAGACGGGAGAGCCTTGTCTTCCTTGAGTTACGATGCAGTTTGTTATGTTTGTTTTCGTTTCGTTCGCTACCGTCTACCGTCTTTTGCCGCTTGCGGTGCCGGGAACATCCTTTGCTTGCGTATATGGCACGGGTGCATGATAGATTGCCATCGTTACCGCGATTGATTGACCTCAATTTATTGTTTCCATCGAGCGCACGGAAACCTGCCGCTGACCATGATCTTTCCAACGTCGGCACAGGTTGGGGTGGAGTTTAATTTTAGCCACATTGAGTGTCTGATAAAAGAGCGGCCTGGAAACGCAGGCAGGCTGATTGTTGCTACTTTGTGTACTTGGAACGTTTTGCGTCTGAAGACTGAAGGCAGGGAAGCTCCAAAGGAGCGTGCTCTTGTAATTCACGAAAATAAAACATCAAGCAAATGGGACAAAACAAGTAATTTAACACCTTGCTGTTGGTCGATACCCGTCATGATTATCATTAATAATTTGCGTCATTATTGCGACGGAAGGTTTTAAATAGAAAAAAAATCGCCAAAAAGCGGTAAATTACTCCCAAATCATCAGCCTCACATGATAGTCTCACATTGTGTAGGGCATTTTCTGCTCGAAATGCATCACTGCACGAGGAAGATTCACGTTTGATCTATTTTTAAAACACCTTCCTACCAGTGGCGATAGAAGACCATCCGATAGGGTGCGTATAGCACGCATAAACTGTCATGCTACCTAAAACTCCCTCTTATCTACCTCTCTCTTCTCCCCCTCCCCCTCCTCTGCGAGCCGTTATAACGGCCTTCCCATCCGTATCACACGTGCTGACAGCCACCAGGCTATCGGCCAGGTTGGTGAGCGACCGGTTTCCGGGGCGGTGTACCGGTTTTTATGTTGTGGATTTTTCGAAGCTTTTCGAAACGTAAAACACGCCTGTTGAATCGAATTACCGATGGATGTTTTCACATTTTTGCTACCAATTTGACTTTTCTTCTTCGTGCCGTTTCGTATCGGAACGTTCGGCTAGTTTTGAACGAGTTGTGTATTTGTGTCAAATCTCGATATCACGATGAAATTGCATATTTATCAGGTGATTCGCATCCGACCAGGGCCCGGTCCATCGGTCGGAACGATTGTGCAAAAGCGGCGAAAAAAGTGTTCGTTTCGGCGGTTTGTTTGTGGAAGCAAGTGGTTTTATCGTTTGTTGAAGCAAGTAGTTATTTACGTCAAAATTTGTAACCCAGGACCAACTCAGTTTCTTTTTCGCTACTTTTTTCTCTTTACTTCGCCGGCGTGGCAGTGTAAACGAAGATTCTCGACCCGCTCACTGATTATGGCTGCAGGTATGATTCAATGCCAATTATTTGAATTTAATCGACCGAAAATAGATTTGGCTGTCAAGGGTGCGAGCAGCGCGATCTAGTCGCCGCGGTAACTAACGATAGTGAGAGCGTGTGAGAGGGAGAGGGGCAGAGAGAGAGAGCGCACGCTAAAGTAAGGCTCGGCGGAAGCACTTTCGATTCGCGCCACGAACATGAGCGTGAGCGAGCCGAAATCGTTGAGCCGCGTGAGCCGCGTGAGTGAGCTGCTTGCGACCGCTTGGACGTAATGAGAAATGAGAAAGCTGAACGGTGAGGTTTGCACTATCCGGTGGCAGTGACCTTGTCACTATCAGGAGGCACGCGCGTGCCGATATCGAGTAAATAAATCGTACTCCAAAGCACGTGCTCGAGAAGTTGGTTCGTCCGTTCGTTCTCAGGTTAGCAGCTCGTTTCTGATAACGATGACGTAGTAGATGTCGAAGCTGGTTCTTAAGCAATTACCCCTGCAAAAACATAAATTCTGGCTCTTGGCTTGGTGGAAAACGTTCTTTGTTTCGGTTCCCCCTCTCCGGTGCGCTGCTGCTGGAGGGGTAAGGCAATTTTATTTCATTGCCATTTTTATTATTACCACCACAGACACAGCCTGCAGGAGGCACGAATGACCCTGAAACGGATTTCGCTCATCCTTTATGGGCCGTTTTATGATGAATGTGTAAGATTTAGCCGGTTTTATGTGACGGGGTGCAACATCCCAAAACATCCCATTAGTTGAAGTCGTATAGCTGCGTCGCATTTGGAGGCAATTTGTTCTTCCTAAATGCGTTGTTAAAACGGGGCAATGGCGATACACGGTAATATTTGCTGAACGCAAATAAACGCGCCCGAACTGGGGCGGTCGGGCCTTTGCCATCGAGGGTATAAAATCGTATTTATACGCATCGGAACGAGATTTAGCGGTAGGGTTTATGGTAAACCAATGTGGCAAATAATCAAAATCGGGGATTGTGTTAGGATTAAATTTTCGGATTATTGTCCCGAACAGGAATGGGGCTTCCATCTCTCAAATTTTGCCCGGAAATGTAATAAAGATAGCTTTACGTCAAATGTTTTGAAAAGCTAATGCCGATTTCATTTCAAGTTCCATGTATTGCATCAATTTTCATGAAACAATTTTGCTTAGGGAACTAGTGAAAATGTAGTTTTAAATGACATCTTCGTACCAAACGCCTCTTGTATCCTTCAATACGCTCATTTAATTATGATTCACACACTAGCTGCATGCTATCGCTTTCATATTAAAAGAAAAATAATATTAAAACCGATCAATAAAATGATTTTTTTTGGTTGCGCAAGAATAAACGTTAAATGTTATATTGCCTGGAAGCGACTTCAAGTACCAGTGAAATAAAATAATCGATCGAAGGTTTTCTTAAAAAGTAAAAAAAGTAAGTCCTGTTTAATACTTGCTCTGTCATAAAATAAATAATTGAATTAATAACGTTCTTAATCAATGAAATTGGTTTGAATCAAAACTCAATAGGCTTTAACTATTGACAAATTAATATTTCCTTGCGAAAGAAGTTGATTCATCTTCCGCATAAAATCGAATAAACCAGATTGCCGTAACCGATGATAGTTTAACGACAAGTTTTGGCTGTGTTACTCTTCGCTTAGCCTCTACTCTTTGTTCCTTTTATTTCAAATATTGATGAAATATCATCAAATATCCGCGCAACATGTTTCCGATGTGGCAAACACAAACTCAGCAACCCGCGTGTTTGGTGAGAAACGATGGACGTGAGATGAGACGTGTAAATCTCTACGTCTCATTTCTCTCACCTCCATCTCGTAGCGATGGAACGAAACAAGGACAGAGAGGGGGAGCGCGCTTAGAGGGAAATAAAAAATAAACACACCCGGCATGTGCGAGCGAGATGCTAGGCGGATCGTGAGTTAGTATACGCGGCTTCTGCTGCTGCTGCTGCTACTAGTGAACGCGCTTGCCACATCCGCGCGCTAAAGGATCCGGATCCGTACACAGCATCCGAAACGTGCGGCCCGTACACACGCACACATCCGAACCGAAAACACACACACACACACACACTGGCGGACTCGGACTAACAAAACCTCCCCTAAACCATGTGCGCGATGATGCATCGCGAATGGGTGGGAAAAAAAATAATCGGTGTGAGGTGGTCCGACGGCCACGACGACGGCGTTCGTTTTCTTCGGCTTGAACAGCTTGAGCCGCTGCGAGAAGACGAGCCGTACGACGACGGGCCTGCCTGTCGAATACGAACACTGGGTCGCGCTGGTCGTGTTGTGCGTTGGGAAACAACGCCGTGCTGCTGCTGCTGCGTCGTGCGGATATCTCGATTGTCGTAAATCCGGTTCGAACGAACGAAGCCTCACCCCGAAGCCTCAAAACGGTAGGAACGTTCCAAGAGCCGCTCGAAACGCGGAGCAAAACAAAATTAATACAAAAAAAAAGTGCGTTGTAAGCTCGTCGGAGAGCGTCTCCACGCGTGTGCTGTTATCCTTGCAACCGTTGCGGTCAGTATCGCCCCGCCCCCCCTTCCCCCCGCCCGCCCCTCTCGAGCGAGACAGTGTACCGGCGGGGAACAACGGGTGGGTCTACATCAAAAGAGGTTCACCTTCATCCCGTCCTCTAGCAGGAGGCGGTGAGTTGCGAAGCGAAACGGGCCCGGGCGGATTCCCAAGGATCCGGTCGGAAGGACGACAGCAGCAGCTCATTAGTGTGATTTGTGTTGACACAGAGGAAGAGCCACCTCGGGCGTGGATGGGTGGTCTCGGCTGGTCATGTGTCTGCCTGCGTGTGTGTGTGTGTGTTTGTACCCCGAAGAAGCGCCCGTTTTGTCGTAAAACTTCTAATTAACGCTCCCGTTAGGAGACGGCGAGGGCAAACAGGGGGTGTGAAGCGAAACGGCTCCCCATTCCACCGTGGACGTGACCAAGTGCGCTGCTTAACGTCGGTGTAATGTCGGCTTCCTGTTCGCCCGTCGGCCACCGCGGGATGGCCGTAACAAAATGCAAATCATGACTCGGGTCCGGCACACGCGTGACGAAGCTGTCAAAAGTCGAGTTAACAGCTCTCGAATTAGTGTATCTACGCGGTGATAATAACACCGGAGAATGTGAGCTGTGATGCCAGAGCGGGCCAGAGGGTGCAGAAGATGTTCTAGCACGGGTCGGTTTTGGTGTGAGGCGGACTTTTTTTGTCGTTGTTGTTGCTGTGTGTGCGTGTGTGCTACCTGGCCATACGATAATACACATATTAAGCGTAAGTGGGAGATCTTGTGCGACGCGCGTTTGTTATTGTTATGTCGTTTACGGGCGCTGATTGACGCGACCCGATGGGACGGGCCTGCCTAGTGAGGCGACTTGCTACTTGAAGTGAAGATTTCTCAGGAAGGCGAATTCTATCCGCCTAGCCATAACGTTCGATGATGGTGGTGGTGAACAAAGGCCAGCGCGCTCGCTCGAGTAGCCCGGTTTAGCTGGCTGGTTTCACCCATCAGGATCTTCCGGTGGCGGAAACTTCAAGCGCGTCATGTGAATTATTCTGTCCCCCTTTAATAATAATGGTCCAGATGTTGCTGACGGCGCTGTACCGATGAGGACGATGGGGATGATGATGATGATGATGATGATGATGAGGTGAAACGAACGTACACCGCAGTGCGCATGTTCGTGCACTTTGGATGAAAACGAGAGTGGGCACTTTGTCATCCACCGTGGCCGAAGGTGGACGACGGTGGTTTGACCGTTTTGCGTGCTCACCGTGCTAGTGCTTTCCTTTCGTCGTTTGCTGTCGGTGTAGGGTGCAGTTTTTCCAGCAAATAATTCCCACCTTACCACCACGAACTCCGGCCGCAAAACGGATACGGTACGGGGCGCCTATTAAGGACGCTCACCGTCAGGAGCCGCCACCGCATGTGTGTATTTTACAGTGTGTGCAATTACAAGTGTTCCAATCTCCACTGGCGCACAAAGACATACATAAGCTCAAAGGCAAAAACAAAAGAATAACTTGCCCCATCTGTCAGCCAGTGTTTCGTGAGGACCGTTCACACACACACACACACACACACGTCGTCGTGGGTATTTTGCGTTAGTATTGGTATCAAGTGGTCGTGGGTGTGTGCGTGAGTCGAGCCCACCCGCTGCTGCTGCATCGACCGACCGCTAAGGACGAAGCGGGAGAAAAGGGCCTGGCCTGCTGTTCGAGGAAAACTCAACAGGTTGAAAATATTGCGTGCTACTTCCCACTTCGGCTCTCCCTCCCCCACTCCCCCCAGCCCGCAACTGTGTTTTCGGTGCGTGTGTTAGTGTTTGCGTGCGGCAATGTTTTCCTTTCGATGTCCTTGCGATAGTGCGGATGAATAGTTGATGAGGTAAAATGTTGCTGTCCCGACAACATGTCCATCAAATGTGCGCTCTGCGATGGGCCCAGCAATTATTGTGGCCAGCTGTATCTGGTGGGGTTGTGGAAGAGGATATGCGTGCGGTGGAGGAAGAAACAAAGGACTTCCAACACACCATCCGGTGGCCCATTTCGTGGACGAGAGCAGGTGGACGGGGGCTCCGGTTTGTTTTTAGTGCTCTTTTATATATTTGAGCACTCGATTGATTATTGGGAAAGTTGCAAAACTGCGTTTGAAAAACATTTTATAAATGAATTTTAGAGTTCACATTTAAAGGATTTAACTCCTAATATTTTATGTGTAATATATTCTATATGGAAGAGTTTTTTTTTAAACAAAAAGAAACGTAGAAAACATTTTTCCGCTCACGGGAAATGAAGCCTTCTTGTATCACAATTTTCCATCGACCGTGTTCCGGGAACGGTCCCAGTTCCCCCCAGAAGGGAACAAAAGCGTTCTATCCAATTTCCGGCCGTCCCACTGACCTACTGATACAGTTCCAACCGACAGGTCGGCCCGTTTCCGTTTTCCGACAGCGCCGGCCGTGGCGGAAATCGAACAGGATTCGAAAGGAAATGAAGCATTTCGCCAGGAATGGTTTCTCGGCCGCCGGTGCGCTGCGTGTCATTCATAAAATCGGTGCTGGCCCGGTGCCAGTTGATCGCAGCAAACTAAGGCAGGGGCAACAGGTTGCTAGGTGCGGTTGCGGCCCGGTACAGTCGGTGCCGATTTTTCGCACCACATCGCGGTGCGGTGATTTGTGTTTTTTGCGTTGCCAAAAAATAGCATAGACAATTGAGAAGGATCGGCACGTTGCTAAACATCGCGCGTGACAGTTACATCGACTGGCCGCATGTATCGGTACAGAAATAAAATGATTTTTATCTTGCCAACCCCATCTGCTCTGTTTACATTCCCCTTTCCCTTCTCGCGTTCTCACCAGCTCCCTCTCTCTCTCTCTCTTTCTCCCTTTCTCCCACAGCTCGGTACCGGGGCAGGGCAAACATACACTACTAGCGCAACTAGTGCGCGCCACCACAGTAAATCGACCAGCTATCACCGACCGTCTGGGCAGCTGGTAATCGGACACGGCGCGGCAACGAAGCCCGCGCGTGGTGGCTTGCCGTGTACACGCGCATCGGAGCGAAGATTTCGGAGTTTAATCAGCTGCCTCAGCTGGGGCGTACGGAGGTCGGCAGCAGCAGCAGCAGCAGAACATGCTATTCTCTACCACTCGTTTGTCAACAGGGTACGCGGCACGGTGTGCTGGGCCGTGCTTGCCATCGTCGGTTTCGTTCGCCACGCCAGCCCGGTACGTGTGAGGAGGCTGTAAAGATGATGCCACCCGGTGACACCGGGCATCGCCAAACCATCGCCTGCTCGAACGTTATCGGGCGCAAAAGTGTCTAAAGCAACGAAAAAGTGTAAGCGTGCGCGTGTGCGTTTTTTTTTTCTCATCTCAGTGTGACTCTTAGGCGGAAGTGAGAACGAAGTGAGAACGATCGTGCCCCGCGTTTGTGTGTGCGCGAGTGTGATGAGAGTGGTTTGGCGCGCGGCCCAAACCAGAAGAGCGTCGTGCAGTGAGCAGCAGCAGCAGCAGCAGCAGCGAGTGGTGAGAGCAATCGACGACGTCGACGACTTCGACGCCGCCGCCGCCGACGACGCTGACCGTTGCCGTTGCGGTGAGCAGCGAGTCGACGCGCGTCGTGGTGTCTCGCGTAGTAACGTTTCGCTAGCGGTCCGACGCGGCAGGACGAAAACGAAGTGTTCGCTGGCAGTAGTGTAGCAGCATGGCCGCCCTTAAGGAGCTGCATCAGCCGGCACGAAACGGTGACAAAACGGTGACGGTACCGACCGATCCGGTGAACGGGTACCTGCTGAGGACAGATGCGGACGACGGTGGGGTGGTGTTGCCCGGTGCGGAATCGGCCACGGTGCACGGTGATGCGGAGGCTTCGGGGCCGCTGCTGCTGCGGGATGCGCGCTCGGTTCCGGTGCCGGTGGTGGTGAACTTCGGTGGCCCCGGTATGGCCACGAAAACGAGCACCCTAGCGACGGTGGTGGCCGTCGATCGGCAGGCAAGTCGCAGCGGCAGTGGCAGCGGGGTGGGCACCGGGAAAAACCCGCGCAGCATCACACCCGGGCGGGGTTTCATGGGACCTCGCCTTTCGGCCGCCTTCGCCCGACCCGCCGTACTCGGTGGGACGATGCTGGTGGTGGGCATGCTGATAGGGGTGCTGCTGGTGTACCTGTTCGGGCGCTACCGGCAGCTGGGGGATGGTGGAAGGGGGGGTGGCTGCGGGAGCGACCCGTTCGGTCCCGGATGCCCCGTAACGGACGACTCCTGGAGGACGCACAACATCTGCCTCACGGACGAGTGTGTGCGGACAGGTGAGTGGGCAAGATAAATGAAGGAAGGCCATGGAGGTGGAGGATCCGGACCAGGGAGGGTGCATCACACCCAGGATGTGCTGCCAAAACCGGGCCATTAATCACATCCCGGTGGGCATCATAAAGCTTCCCGCATAAAGCAGGGGCTGCAAAATGGGAACGAGTGCGCGGTGGAGTGGAAAATTAGTTGCAAAAATTGAATCAGCGATGGAATTAGCATCCAGCGGATCCGCGAAATTGCAATCTTACCACCTCTCCCTTGGCGTTAATCCTCCTTGCAAGCTTGCAGCAGTTTGGACCATTTTTCATTCATTTTTTTCTGCATCTGCGTCCCTGCACAGCGTCGTCGCTGCTCGCCGCGATGGACCGGACGGCGGACCCGTGCAAGGACTTCTTTCAGTTCGCGTGCGGTACGTGGAACAAGATGCACGTGATACCGGAGGATCGCAGCTCCATCAGTACGTTCGAGGTGGGGACACAAACTTCGACCAACCAACCCACCCACAGTGGGTGGTGGCTATGATTGATGATGATGATGACGATGAGGACGGTGGTGGTCGCTCGCAGGAATTACGTTGCGTTGTTTTTTTTTTGTTTTTCATCTTTTTCTTTGCCTCCCCGTCTGCGCTGCACGTACACAACATGTAACACAAAGGTACTTGCAGACCAGCAGCAGGCGATACTGAAGGGCGTGCTGGAGGAGCCGGTCAACAAGGAGGACAACCGGGCGACGAAGAAGGCGAAAGCGTTCTACAAGAGCTGCATGAACCTGGGTATGACGCGGGCGTGACGTGTGTCCCCGTGCGAGCAAGTAATGCATTTTGTGGTGCGGTTTTTCCAGAGCAAATCCGCGT